>OW152833.1:2010500-2037871 GCA_933534255.1 Iphiclides podalirius
TTGACAAAATAGAGGATGCGAAGGTGTAACAATTATTCAAATGATGCCAGATCCCAGAGTCTCCAAGGATCCCCATATTATAGATGCTTAGAGTTTGTTGACTACTAAGACTGAAGAGCCGTGATAGCTCAGTGTCCGGGCGCTCGCCTTTAATTCAAAATACTCGAGCAACCTGAGTTCGTTCCCCGGTGCCGGCACCAATGAAGTTTTTAACTTTAAGTGCTGTCTTATCACGTGCTCCCGCGGTGAAGGAAAACATTGTGATCAAATCTGCATATTTTCGAAATAATAACAAGAAATATTTTGAAGATATATCAAGTCCGCCAATCCGCAGTGGGGCCACTTGGTGGACTATGACATGATACCCTCTATATAGAGGAGGCCTTTGCCCAGCAGTGGGACATGTATAGGCAGAGTCCTAAACTGCGAAATCAGGGTTGTGGCAGCTCTTGACGCAATGGTATCCAAGTTAGTTTCCCATGGGTTTGGAAGCTAGGATGAACTTTGTGATACGAAATCCGTTCTCTTCAGTCCTGCATTTTTTGTCGCCATACTTTCTCTTTTTATTGAAGAATTCACTACTGAGTAATATACCCTTATTTCAGTTTCAGGGAAAGTAATTATAGATCTTAATTTACCTCATTCCACGGCCAATTAACTATCATTATCGAGGAAATGTGGTGAATCTGTTTCAGCATAAATCAGGGCATAGCAATTAACACACTTTCGAACTGAAAAATGTCAGAATTAGTTGCAAATTTTTTTGCATGAGGCTGCGAATACTTCATACGTTGAAAGTTACTAGCAACTTCGCGCACACGGAAGTTTGTTAACATACGTTGGTTAGCATGGCAAACGGGAACTGCAACATCGCAGTAATTCTGTGTACCTTTTAAATGCAAACTTTCGCCCCTTTAACTCCAACTGGATGGACAGAAAGAGCTACTGCTCTCACAATTACACTGACCAAACTAAGCCGCAAACGTAACATGAAACAAGGCGGGAAGCCAGTTCTCTGGACACAATTAAGACACAATGTATTTTCCGAAACTCAGGTTTATTAACTTTTTACGATTCCCATTCCTCTGAAGTTGTGAGTCGTAAACGTAACTTTCGCCATACACTTTAGGGATCAGATTAGGAATACAAATCTTCTCTCCTGTTTTGTTTTTCATTTTTATATTTTTTTATGAATCTACGGACTTATAATTATAATCTAGTATCCTTTATATAAGTCCGTCGTTTCACAAACTGTTATACCCTGTACAACCTAGAAAACGTAATACTAAAATGATAAATATGCCTTGTATCAGAGTATCATAAGCTGTAGAAGTATTTATGTTTATTAATTATTATTTAAACACATATATGTAAGTACCTAGAGGCTTTCCGATTTGCCACGTAACGCTCACACTCAGAACAAATTTAGTCGGTAAATTCTCCAGCAATGAAGATTGATGTTCAAAACTGCGCTCATGCAAACGGCTTCCGTTGTTAGACAATTTCTCAAATGCGGAACTCGCAAATTTGCTTTTAGGCGAAGCAGTACAACGAAATTTTGGCAGTGTTAATAGATTTTCCTTAATGTTGATCTATGAAATAAACATCATCTACATAAAATTTTGTGGTTTTTCGGGTTCATAGAAAATTTTAATCTTTCTGCTGCCTTTACCCTGCCGAGGTGGGGTCGGTATGAATCATGTTCTCAATAGTATTGGCCAAGTTTCTTACGACCTGCCTACTCACGTCAACCCTCTTTGGGAACAAATACTCGCAACTGTGAAACTTATCGGTGGGTGTCACAAATGCTTATTCTTATTCAGTCTTGGAATCGAAATCGCGCCCGGTGCCTAAGCCAATACCTCATCAACTGCAACATTGAGTGATCAAAATTTTATTAAAATCACTGAATAATAATTTATCTTCATTAAAATAACAGTTTTATTATATTTTTTCAGAAAAAACCTAAATGGGTGATTAACAATAGGGAAAAGTCCCAAGTCACCTCTTAGTGGTCGTAGTGTTCAGAATATTAATAACGGTTTATGATCACGCACTTATTTTTAAACAAACCAAAAACTACTAACTATATAATGCACCAGATTTTTTTAAATGGAATAAATGTTATAAATTGGAAAATAAAGAAGCCTGCATCACGTCAACATATGACATGTTTTTTATTCTTTTTCCAATGGATGGGAGCTGAAGAAGCGAGCAATTATAAGTGTGGACTGCCTTCCGTGGACAATTGATAATAAACATAAACATTTTAGGACACATTTTTACAACATTATCTAGTCCTAAACTAAGCAAAGCTTGTACTATGGGTACTAGAAAACTGATAAACATACTTAAAAATACTTTTCTTTTGTAAATAAATACATATTATACATATATAAACACCCAGACACTAGAAAAACACTATGTTATTCACACAATATTTTTCCAGTAGTGGGGATCGAACCCACACCCTCTGGCGCTGGAGGCAGGTACACTGGCCTACAACGCCATTCGGGTCGTCAAACAATGTTTCGACAATTTGCCACCTAACAGCTAAATAGGCCTTCTGAAAAGCAAAAGTTCCAATATTTATGCTTTACGATTGACTTCTGTGTGTTTGGGCTACGCAATAGTTTCTGCTGTTTCCCGAATCTACCAAGGCAAGACAGAAGACTCCCGTGAAATGAAAATATTTGTTACTAGCTGTTAACCGCGGCTTCGCCCGTGCGGTTAAAGGGAATTAACAAATGAGTTTATTATTTTACACCAGAATATTTCGCAGATGGCTGATTTTTTTCCTATTTATTTGACACTTATATATTTTGGACAGTTCAAACAATATCTTTATAAATTATATAGCCTTTGTTTTTTTCTGATGTATAAGCTATATTATTGTAAAGTTACATTAAATAAAATATTCAGGAGTTTTTGCGTCAAAGAGTAACAAACATCCATCCATACATACAAACTTTCGCCTTTATAATATTATATAAATATAATATAATTTAAGTAACGATAAGGATAGCAAGTATTAGTCAAAGTGAAAGTCAAAATTTCTTTATTCAACATAGGCTTATTTTAAGCTCTTATTGAACGTCAAAAACTACCACCGGTTCACTAAACTAGACCTGCAAGAGAAGAACCGACAAGAAACTCTGCGGTCATATATTTATATTTTATTTCTATTTTTTTTTAAGTATTTAAGTATCCACACAAAATTATTTTAGTATAATTTAGCAGGAGCCAGGGGACTTGCAAGTGCAGAGCAAGAGTCATTTCCACACATCCTTGTCCTCAATGTATTCCTCGACATTATAATAAGCCCTTTCCATTAAGGTGGCTTTTACAAAATGTTTGAAATTATTTAAACTTAATTGTTTGTGGATGTCACCTATTCTATTATATAAGTTAATACATCTACCAAGAAACGATGTCCTGGTTTTAGCTAGTCTAAACCTCGGTATTTCCAACGTGTCACCACGGCCCCGACGCGATGTGGTATGTTTTTTTTTTTTGTAAAATGGTGTAAGTTATTTCGTACATACATGATGTTCTCAAGTATGTATAGCGACGGGAGCGTTAAGATGTTTATCTTTATAAAAATATGCCGAAGGGACTTACGTGGACCCAGGCCATAGACAGCCCGTATCGATTGCTTTTGCAATACAAATATCGTGTCTAAACCGGATGCGGAACCCCAAAGTAAGACACCATAAGACATAATACTGTGAAAGTAAGCATAATAAACTAATTTAGCTGTTGCCTCGTTTGTTAGTTGCCTGATCTTGCGTATGGCAAAGACGGCAAGCGCTGAGCTTTTTAGATAATTTATCTATATGCGCTCCCCATTGCAACTTGGAGTCAATACATATTCCAAGGAATGCCGTTGAATCCTCAAGAGGTAGGATGTTGTCATCAATAAAGATTCCTGGTTTGTGAGACAGCTTTGATAATGAAAATCTGATACATTTAGTCTTAGTGGCGTTCAAAAGTAAATTATTGGTCGCAAACCAGCCCGACACGACACTTAGTATTTCATTTGGTTGCTCTAATGTAACATCTTTCCTATTAACCTTAAACAACAGTGAGGTGTCATCCGCAAACAAAACGATTTGAGACCTTTTTTCTACCACATATGGCAAATCATTTATGTAGACTAAAAACAGAAATGGGTCCAGGATCGATCCCTGAGGAACTCCCATTTGTACTATTGATCCCGATGACAGTATACCATTTATAGTTACTTTTTGTTCCCGATCGCTAAGATATGAGGAAACAAAATTAAAGGCAGATTTTCGAATACCATAATATTCCAATTTCTTAATAAGAATCTTATAATCTACACAGTCACATGCCTTGGAGAGGTCACAGAACACACCAATGGTGTCATGGAACGTCTCCCAAGATTGCAGGATATGCGAAATTAATTCTACTCCAGCATCAGTTGTAGATCTACCTTTCGTAAATCCGAAATGATGCTGGTTCAAGATTTCATATTTATTAAAGTGACATAGCATCTGATCCAGCATGATTTTCTTAAATATTTTGCTTAAGGCTGGTAAGATAGAAATGGGTCGGTAATTAGAGGAATTTTCTCTTGAGCCTGATTTATTCATTTCATTAATTTTGGAAATTTGCAAGTATCTAAACATAAATTAAATATTTGGGCTAATAAACAAGCAATATCACAGATTATAAGATCTAATGCCCATATTGATACGCCCCATAGGTCTTCAGTTTTCTTTTTATTAAAATTTTTAAAAGTCTTAATAATATCAATCTCATCTATCAGTCTTAATAATATTTATCCAGATATGTTGCTGCCTCTGTGGGACAGTGTTGCAAATGTCTAGTAGTTTCAAAGGGTATATATTAGTAAGGTTATATATATATATATATATATATATAAAATTTCGATTTTTTGGCAAATACAGTGGAAAACTGTAATGAGCATTAATTAAGATATAAAAATCTTTTTTTTTTTATTATTTTTCTATTAATATTTACAATATTAAATCTATCTAAATTACATAATAAATCTAATAAAACTAGTGCACGCTGCAAAGTGTCAATAAAACTAGTTGCGTTTCCTCACTCGTTATGTTTAACCTTTGAGCGAGAAAAGAACCAGCCCTCATGTCAACAGTTGCGGCCTTAAGCCTAGGACATAAAACTTTGCTGGTTTTATCCCAAATAAATATATAGGAAACAGAAACGAATCACTGTTTAGTATTAACTCGCGTGAAAGGCTTCCCAAATAGAATAAATTGTTTTCTTAGATTACGTCTTCGGCGTAGCGGCATCCGAAGGCGAGATCAAATTAACAGTCGCCGTGCGCGAATCAATGGCGGGTCATAAAACGAATGTTATCCCCTGCTTTGATCACTTTCTCACTATAAACTCGATTCTAACTCACTTCTGTTTGTTGGTTTCTTTGCTTTTCCTCCTGTCATGCAGCAATCGCGAAAAATATTAGCATTTTATTTTATTAGGAAAACTTACAGCTATTAAGTAAAAACCACATCATCATTATCAGCTGCAAGACGTCCACTATTGAACATAGGCCTCCCCCTTAGATCACCACAAAGTACGCCACTTTGCCATTTGCATCCATTGTCGGTTGCCCGCGACTAAGTACTTATTTTAAAAGAATATCACAACATACATACAGCGTGTTGTTACCATCGCGACAATAAATGAACACACGTCTAACGCTATTTGCCAATAATCATAAAAAAATGTTAACGTTAAACAAAATCCATAATTTAAAAAAAATATTTTTCAAACAAACTAATTAAGTGAAAAAGAAACAAAATTTGTAACATCCTATACAACTCGCGCCACAGCGTCGCATTACAAGCCTCTCCTTCTAACAGTATGTTTTGTCTCTTTTAAATTCATTCAACCCATTCATGTGCTTCGTGACCTTTACAAATGAACTTTACGTTACGCTTTTATAGGTAAGGGTGTTCTAAAATTCTTTGTTTTGGAAAATTTAATAACTCTGTAAATATCGATGTTTAAAGAATTTAAATGTTTAATACAACTTTAAAAAGTTATCCCCTATATGTGTGTTCACTTATTGTCGCGATGGTAACGACACGCTGTATAAAGAGCCAATAACAAGTGTCAGCCTTTAGTTCATAATTATATTATAAGAAACATCAAGCCCAAGCAAGCGATGAGATAAAAAAGAAATTTTTAAATCAAAAAAGTAAAAAAAGATTAAGAAAAGGTTCCGGGATAAAGTGATAAAATGCTACTTAGCATGAGTGTCATTTTATCACTTTAACAAGTCTGCAAAATTGTGCACTGTAGTGTAAAATTTTCTAAAAGGGTTTTAGGTTTTAAAGATGCTTCTCATACATTATTATAAATGCACGAGTTTATCTGGTCATTATTATAAATGCACGAATCGATTTGGAGTGCAGTCCTATAATTATAATATCCCCATGTTCCAATGAGATTTTAATTTAGCCGAATTTTCATCAAATTCTATACTGACACATGTCTGATTCAGGAAAATTAATTGAGCTAGCGTACAAAATGATTATATTCTATATACGCGACATGTTATATAATTTCAGCCCGTACGTGTCCACTGCCAAACATAGGTTTCCCACACAGACTGCCACCGGAGCACAGTCCTGGTCATCTATATCACAGCACAGTCAGTTTTTATCACAGCACAGCACATTCGTTGGTGACTACCACATATTTGCATAGATCATTACTCCATAAGGTTGGGGTTTTCCTACACTGTGATGGTCAAAAAAAATTGGTTGGTAAAACTTTTAAAAATTCAGCTAATAATTTTTAAAATTCGTACAGAGCCTTTGTCCACTAAGCTTCTCGGAATCCTCAGCGCGCCAAAAATCACATGGTAGGGGAACAATGTCAGGGTTGGATTCTTAAGCGAAAATTCCAGTTTACTCGACGTGATGGAAGTTTGGTTTCGTTTTGTACCCTTGTACAGTATCCCTAGATTGACAGTCACTGGGGTTTGTGGCTAGATTACAATTTAGGCTAACGCCTTGCGTTCTGGATTTAAACCCCATAATTTTACTTGACTATCGATTTCGGCTTTAATGAATTGTAGAAATTGGTAGCAATTACTCCGTAATTTTATTTGATGTCTGTGTTTACATACATGTTTCAAATTTTACGTGTTTTCCATTACGAATAGGAAGGCTCGTATGGGAAAGAACTACGTAAAAGTATATACTTCTCCATTTCTTCTGGTGCGAAAGGTAACAGGATTTACTTTTTAACATCTCAGGTCAGTTGCGTCAGAGCTCAGACTGATACAGCTAAGCGAAACGAGGTAGACACCCAAAGAGCGGGTCGCCATTAAATGTACATTAGCATTGAATATATTTTCGGTATCCTAAGATATATTCGGTCATGCCATCAATCCTATAAATGTGTGGAAAAACATTTCAAAATACACTATAGATTATGCAATTCAAATATTCATTAATAAGTCTTCATTTTTGTATCCAAGGACGAAAGCCTATTAAGACATCATAGTTTATGACAATTGTATCACTATTTAAATTAATACACATTAAATTACGAAATATGAAACTTCGTTTCTAATCGTACCAATTTTATAATTCAGTATCACGTACTCGATCTAAAACTGGCAAACGGCCAATTAAATAAAGTTATTAGTGTGTGTCTTTATTCCTCAATTCATCTATTGAATGTATGTACTTATGTTAACATGGCTCTCTCGACATAAAAATAGTGTTCCATTTCAAATTTACTGAACTTATACCAGTTTTAAAATTAATTGGTGGAATTAAAAATTGCTGAACTATTAGTGCAATTTGGAATGTTTATTTCCTATAACTGTCTGTTAATCTAATTATATAACAAGAGTATTAATCTTCTGAGTTTGACGAAACAGTCCTTAATATGTCATACGATACATAAGATGACCTTCAACCCCAATATTGTTTAGCGTCAAAAGAGAAATCGAAGAGAATAAATAACATTTATTATCTTAAACATTATTTATATTCAGAATGATTAATTTGAACTTTGACCTTTTTTGTACAAGTCAATTGACCAGCTCATCCCTCCAAATGATCACTTTTGCTTACATAAAAAGATGGGATCGCTGTCATTAAAATTTATGGTGACCGCCCTCGTATACATTCTCATGAGAGACTATTATTTTCTCACTTTGAACTTTATACGGTCTTTATATCGACAGTTTAGTTACGTCGTCTTTACGAAAACTATTGCCATTTAAAATTTGGACGATAAAATTGGCGTCTACAGGTATTACTATTATCTTTCATCCCACCTTAATAGGTTCAGCACATGTGAATGATTCACATATTGTTACAGGTATTGTGTTGATTTTAACGACGATCCGCCTGCCTCACGTCAACCCTCCTTGAGAAACAAACTCAGATCTGGCAAAATTATTTGTGAGTTATCCAAATATTTGCCTATTGGCTTCGTTGTCAAGGGTCGTCGGTTCGATTCCCACGCGGGACAACTATTTTTGTGACCCACAGATAGTTGTTTCGCATCTGGGTGTTTGTTCGTGTGAAATTTATGTTTGTTATACGTCCTTACAACACAGGATAATGCTATCCTAAAGAAAGGGCCAACGTTTTTTTTTTTTATAAAAGAAAAGAATATCGTTTGTGAATAGATTTTATATCGCGTACATGTATGATACTATATGCAACATTCGGTTATGGACGGTTTCTATTCCATATTTCAGTCCATCACCTCAAGCACCAAATCGGGAAATCACAGATACATGGCGCATTGCCAAAGCCATTGTACGGGATCGAAGTTTGACATCACCAATCAAACGAACCGATACGGCGTGGATTCGGAAAAAAATGACTTTTTTTTATGTGAAACGTTGTCAAACAGACAACTGAACAGACGGTTCACCTGAAGTTAAGTAAATACCGCCGCCCATGGACATTTGCTTCACCCGAGGGTTTGCAGATGTGTTGACAACCTTTGAAAATTGGGCTCCGGCTACCTCACTCACCAGACGAAACGCGAAAGTACTTCCACTTTACGCCGGTCTTCTGTGACTTGCGTATAGTAAACGCTTTACCCTTATACCGTACCTTATGACATCAAATATTTGGTCAATTCGCTGAGAACGTACTAACTGTAATACAATAGATTTGTAATTAAGAGAAATAAATAAATATATACGTAATGTAAATGAAAACATAACAATTTAGGGCCAATTTACACGATGCCATTTTCTTATACATACAAGAGCAATAATTGAATGCAATAAGTTGCACGCAATAATTGACCATCAAAAATTGTGAGCAACAGTTTACACGCAGATATAGTAAAAAAAATTGAATTCGATTATTGAATGCAAGTCTTGACAAGAAATAATTGCAAATGTTTAGGCGATTATTGCTTTCAAGTTTTGACTTGTCTAAACACATGCTTGCATGTGCGTGTACAATTTATTGGCGTGTTGCTTCAAGTATTGCACGTATTTGCGTTGACAAATTTTTCATGCAAGTGTTGAACGTTTTACAAAGCGCTGTTTTTTTTAAAAAATGGCTCAATAATAAATGTTCAAGTTAGATTATGCCGATTAAATGTATTTCATTGCGATTTATTTATTATGATCCATATATTATTATTCATATTTTTATCCAACTTTTTTTACGACCTTTTCTCAATATTTCTATCCTCAAAAGAACAGCAACGATTAAATACCCTCACTCATTGCACTAATTTTTGAAAAGGAAGAGAGAATGCAATTGAATACAAGAATTGCTTAAGAAATTATTGTGTGTGCTGTTTACACCAAGGAAAGTTTTGAAACAAAACTTGAGGCAAGTCTTGTTCAACAGTCAAGAATGTTATGTGCTGTTTAGACCATGCAACTTCTTTATAGCTTCAATTTAATTGTATACAACAGGCAAGAAACTGGCACCATGTAAATGGGCCTAAAGGCCTAAAGGCATTTACACGGTGCAAGTTTCTTGCCTGTTGTATACAATTAAATTGAAGCAATAAATGAGTTGCATGGTCTAAACAATTATTGCGCGCAAATTATTGCATTCAATTATTGCTCTTGTATGTTCAAGAAAATGGCATCGTGTAAATGGGTCTTTAAAAAAGCGACTTGATCGGCGATATGATGAAGTTGATTTTAAACCAATTTCATCATGTCGCCAACCAATATCATAGTACGTATTACGTGATAAATCCCTAAAATTCGTTTCATTTATAACTTCATTAGCGACCTGCCCCGGCTTCACACCGGTACAATGTATTATACATATAAACCTTCCTCTTGAATCACTCTATCTATTAAAAAAACCGCATCAAGGACCCTTGCGTAGTTTTAAAGATCTAAGCATACGTAGGGACAGACAGACAGCGGGACGACTTTGTTTTATACTACATCACTATAGCATTGTTTTCTCTACAAACAAAGCGTACTGGCCCACGGGATAACATTTTTAGTTATTTTTCTTTTGTTACGCTAACGAAAATCAAAGTTATTACTACACACATATTGTTTTTATTTCATCTTTTTCTGCACTCTGTACTGGCCCTTTCCGCCCTTCCACCCGCGTACACTAGTATGATTAAGGTGCTGCCAGAAAGTACCATAGGGACTCATCAGCAGTTAAATGTTTGTTTCGCGAAGGTGAAATTAGATTTAGTCCGAAACTTTTGTTCCCGAACTCTAACTTGGTAAAGGTTCCATGCTCTTTAGGGAGTGGGCAAAAATATGCCTCCAATAATAAAATAATAATAATAATAAAATATAATATATATAAATTAAAATAATATATATAAATAATAATAATAATAAAATATATTATATAAATATATATTTTTTGCTGAGCTGGAGCCATCTTTAACCGTCACGGAGCAAAACCTAGCAGACAGAGTTCGGTACATCATGCGCTCAAAAATATTTGATGATGCCGAGCTCGAACGACTTCGACGTGAGGCTGTTCCCTCATCGGATGAGAATGCAGTAGCCGGAAATGCGACCCCGCAACCTGCGGATCTCGCAGGGTTACAAGCGGAAACGGAGGCCGCGTTTTACCCCCTGGCTCCTGTAGATTCGTGCGATGATTGAATAGTCGCCCAAGAAATAGAGCAGATGAGAAGTATATTGGAGGAGGCAATTCTGGAGGTGCACGAAACGCCTCTCGAGTATCGACCACGTCTCCCCCGCATACCTCTAAGTAAGCGGAGTCGGTCTGTCGTGAGGTCTCTTAACCCGATGCTGGCAACCTATTTGGAAGCTAGCCGGGATCTTTGCGATACGGACTCAATTCTCTTTGGCGCTGCACTGGCGGTATGCCGAATCTTTGGCGCCAAACTTCCCAAGGCTGGAGGTGCTACCAGACCAGGTAGCACTATCCCAGCATGGAGAAGAAGAAGGGCAATAATAGGCCCAGAATTGTGCGCACCGTTAGGATGGCGTTCGCTGGGACCAACATCAACTTGTCCCAGCCAGATATTACGCAAAAACTAACGGAGCGCATAGATGACCTGAAGCAGAGGATCGCTGCTTGGGGGGAAGCGGATTCGGAGATATACCGAGAGGACGGCGCGGTTTAGCCAGAATCGCCTCTTCCAGAGTGACCAAAAGAGGCTCTTTAAATCTTTGGGAGCGACCAATGAGCTGTGGAACGGGCCAAGGACCGGACCAGGCAGACACTGTCGCCTTCTGGCGCAGCCTGTGGTCAGAGCCCGTAGACCACAGCGAGGGCCCTTGGACACAAGTCGTGGCGAGCCAATGTGCAGATATTACACCCATGGACCCCGTCGTCATAACACCCGACGACGTATCTGAGGCAGTCCGTAGAGCCCCGAACTGGAAAAGTCCGGGACTCGACGGGCTGCATCACTACTGGCTGAAGGGGTTCGTGGTGTGTCATGCTGTGCTCGTCCGACAGTTCCAAGAAGCTCTCGATCAGAGGTCACTCCCGAGCCTCTTTACTACTGGGGTCACTCATTTGGTTCCTAAAGATCAGGTTACCACAGACCCGAGTAAGTACCGCCCCATAACGTGTCTACCTACCATCTATAAGACAATGACATCTATTCTGAGCATGAGAATCACCCGGCATATTAATATGAATCGGATTATGTCTCGTGCTCAGAATGGATGTCGGGGCGGTGGTCGTGGAACCAAGGAACCACTTCTCATCGACGCGGTCATTGGCATAATGGTTAAACGCAACCGTCGGAACCTCTCCGCCGCCTGGATAGACTACAGAAAGGCGTTCGACTCGGTGCCCCATACATGGCTAAAGAGGGTCCTCGAACTGTACAAAGTAGACTGTACAGTAAGAGACTTCCTCGGGCACTGTATGTGGGCAGTGGAGTACGATCCTTTGTCATCTAGGCGAGCGGATGAGGGCTGCGGAATACCGGATAAGGATACGACGGGGTATTTTCCAGGGCGACTGTTTGAGTCCAATCTGAATCCTCTCAGCGTGTTACTGGAGGGCTCGGGGGGAGGATTTCAGCTTCGGAGAGGAGGGACAAAAGTGACCCACCTTTTCTACATGGATGACCTCAAATTATTCGCCTCCAATCGCTCCCATTTGATGGAATTGCTTAAAGTCACTTGTGATTTCAGCAATTCTATCAATATGCAGCTTGGGACGGATAAGTATGCGGTCCTCCATGTCGAAAGGGGTAAGGTCGCTAACACGGAGGGTATAGATTTATCTATGCCCGTTAACATAAGGACCCCTCTCTGAGGCTGAAACATACCGATACCTGGGTATGTCACAAAATATGTGTATCGATGAGGCTGGCATGAAACAGTCAGTTCGTGACGTGTTTTTTGCACGCCTGACAAAGGTGTTTAATAGCCATTTGTCAAGCGTGAACAAAGCACGCGCTTTTAACGGCTGGGTCATGCCAGTCCTCATGTATACCTATGGCATACTCAGGTGGACTCAAACTGAGCTCAACACCCTGGACCGAAAAGTCCGCACAACTATGACGTCCCACAGAATGCATCATCTGAGATCGTCAGTGATGAGGCTGTACCTGCCGCGGAAGCATGGCAGGAGGGGCTTTTTAAGCGCCCTCACCATGCATAATCGCGAGGTGTGCAGCCTCCGTAACTACTTTCTGGCGAGATCGGATGAATCAATCTACACGGACGTCATTAGTTGTGGTAAAGGACTTACCCCTCTATCCTTAGCCAACGAGCAATGGCAGGACCCGGGAGTACTGAGCGTTTCCGACCGAGAGACCGTATGGAAAGAGAAAGAGCTCCATGGGAGGTTCTACAAGGCTCTACACGAGCCTTTCGTAGATACCGTTGCCTCCGTTAACTGGCTACGTTTCGGTGACCTCTTTGGGGAAACCGAAGGTTTTGTCTGTGCGATACAGGATCAAGTTATTAAGACGAACAACTATCGGAGATACATCCTAAGGGATGGCACCGTCGACATCTGTCGAGCTTGTCGCCATCCCGGGGAGTCGCTCCGGCATGTTATCTCCGGTTGTTCCATGCTTTCTAACTCTGAGTATCTGCATAGACACAACCTAGTAGCCAGAATTCTACACCAGGAGCTCGCTCTGAAATACGGACTCGTGGAACGGAAACTGCCGTACTATAAGTACTCTCCGGAGGCCGTGCTCGAAAATGACCGCGCCAGGCTCTATTGGGACCGGCCCATCATCACGGACAGGACGATTGTCGCGAACAAACCCGACATCGTGGTGATGGACCAGGCACAGTCGCGGGTATTTTTGGTCGACATTACCATTCCATATGACGAGAAAACGAGGTGAAAGCCGAAACAGATAAGAAAACGAAGTATCTGGACCTGGCTCACGAGGTGACCGACATGTGGGGTGGTGTGCCGACCGAAATTATCCCAGTAGTCGTGTCTGCGAATAGGTTAATACCAGTCAGCCTCTCCGAACATCTGAGGCGACTGGGACTCCGGGACGGAACGCTCCAAGCTCAAATGCAGAAGGCGGTGCTCATCGATACCGCCCGCATCGTCCGCCGGTTTCTCTCCCTCTCACCCTAACCCTCGGCCGTTTGGTCTCCCCTGCCGAGGGCTTCCGTCTGGTTGGGTCCTATTTATTTATGTATTATATATATTATTTATATCTGTATATTTATTTTTATTCATAATATTTATTTTATATATGCAATATATATTTATATGTTTATTATTTATCCCCAAACCCAACCAGACGAGAAAACAAATAAATACCCCCAAAATAATAAAATATAATAATTATATAATATTTATATACAATATTTATATACAACATTATATGTACATGTTTATTTTTATCCATGATATTTATTTTATATATGCAATATGTATCTATATTTTTATTTTTATTTACAAACCCAACCAGACGAGAAAACAAATGAATATCCCCCCAATAATAAAATACCTTTATTCACATAGACGCTTGCGCGTTTTTATGAAACGTCGAAATTTTACAAGGAAATGAATTAATATGTTCGGTATCTCCCTATTTCATTGCACGAATTCATTATAACGAAGCGTAATCCAAAACGTGCAAATTTGATGGTAATCGTAACTTAAGATGACTCCGTAGCGCATTTACCAGTTGGTATTGGCTTCGTCGAGAGTTGTGGGTTCTCATTCCCACACGAGACAACCATTTGTGTGACCCCACAGATAATTGCTTCGCATCTGGTTGTTTGTCCGTGGGTTTATGTTTGTAAAACGTCCTTACGATACCTCATGTTGATCGTTTTTGACAATCCCGTAAATAAACACTTTCATATTAACATTTCGTTATCTGATCATTTCATTTTGTTATAAATAATGAATGTAAAGACGAATACAATTCGGATTTTCTATTTGTTTCTTGTCGAATGAATAATATTCGGGAAGTCAGACCTTGATCAACTTAAAGGATTATTTTATTTTAGCCAGTAGGGAAATGAACGTTACCGAAGTTTGACAGTTCAATTATTATTTCCTTACCGTTGACAGGTCCACCGTTGCGTCGACAGATTGTCGAATTATACTGGTGACGGAAAGATTCGATTGGCCAGCTATGGTCTGGCGGCCGAGGCGTTCCGATTGAAGGTTTAGCATTCAAATACTGGTGAATTGGACGATTTTTTTTCTGATGTCTTAGGATAGGTTAGTCTATGATGTTTCCTTTGGGCTGAGCGATGCATTTCTCTCATTAAATTTATTTTTACCGACTTCGAAAAAGAAGGAGGCTTCTCAATTCAAAAGAGTGTGTTCGTGGATAACTTCGTCGTTTATAAATCGATTTTGATGATTATTTTGTTGTTGGAAAGGAGTTATCCCAAGGGTGGTACCATGATAAGGAAACCTGGATCTGATGATGGTGTCTTAGAGAAATCGAGGGCAATCCTCAAATATTATAGATATTCGCGGTGGTAGGGCCACGCAGCAGCCTCGGCTATTAAGTACCACGACCTCACAGAAGACCAGCGTAAAGTGGAGGTATGACAAATACCTTCGCGTTTCGTCTGGTGAGTGAGGTAGCCGGAGCCCAATTTTCAAAAGGTTGTCAACGCATCTGTAACCCTCGAGTGTGGCAGATGTCCATGGGCGGCGGTATTCACTTAACATCAGGTGAACCGTCTGCTCGTTTGAAAACTTTTCGCATAAAAAAAAATAGTTTCCGGTTTGAAGTTAGTTTTGTTTGTTTTTTTTTGAACATTACATTTGAACATTTTCTATAGATACAAGTTTAAAAAATATATATTACATAAGTGAATATTTCACTATAAGCGAACAAGATGTATACACGTATTCAAGTTAAATTTTGTTAAAAATTATTTTCACATCTTAATTTGGCTTTCTGCGTTTCTTCTCTACATAAACTCCGCCGCCCTCCATAAACGTCTACGATACCGAAGGGCTTGCAAATGCGTTGCCGGCTTTTTAGGAAAAAAACATGTTCTCTTCTTGAAGGTTCCAAGGTCGTAACGGTTCGGAAAGACCGCCGGCGGCAGCCGGTTCCGCAGAGTGGTTGTGCGAGGCAGGAATTGCCTTGAAAATCGCAATGTTGTGGAACGCTTAGACATAAGGTTGTGCTATTGGCAGTCTTACTAATATTTGTCTAAGTATGATCAACTGAAATTATCAAAGACAAATTACGATTACATTACACCAAGATTAATTTCTATTATCATCAAATTAAATAGTACATTTGGTCCCACCGCCGGGGGTCCCGCCGGACAACACTACACCCACAGTTAGTGCAACAACAAACACACTAGTTCGCCCTCGCCTCCGAGCACGGCGAGACCAACACAACGCGTACACAAGGTACACCCGCGTTCCAGGGCGGTTCTCACCGCCCCCAGCCACCGATTAGCTAAAAACACAGTCGACGGCCATCGGGGTCTCGGCCCGCACCGCAACTTCGATGACCCTTAGATGACATGTCGTAGTTAAACGCACGCATGAGCACATGCGTGGCCCTACCCACAGCGGAGGGCCCAAACCTGTGGGTTCTGGCTAGCCCACTGGTTCTGCGTCAGATGAAGCTTTAATAGTCTCGGGACTGAAAGCATAAACATCAGTTAATACAAGATACAAGAGAGTACATTTGGTTAAGTGGAAAGGACGCACAAAGTATTTCGTACGCAAATAGTAAAATGCCATATTACTAAGACTTTGCTGTTTGTATCTGTCTATCTGACTGTCCGTCTGTCAACAGGCAGCAATCGTGTATTTCTGTTGGCAATATAAAAGCAAATACTAAAAAATAGAATAAGAAAAATATTTAAATGCAGCTCCCATACAACAGATGGTTTGGAATGATGGTTTGGAATGACAGTTTTTCAGAATGTTTTTTTGCCGTTTTTATAGATAATGGAACGGAACACTACATGCAAAAAAATAGCTTTAAACTTCAAATTACACTTGATATAACACAAGCCTATGATATATTTCGACCGAGATCCACGGAAGTTATAACATTATTAACTTATTATGTTTGCATAGCGCAGCGTAGTTTACCACACTTAACGTCGGGTAACTTTTAGAGCGTAACTTTTACACTAAATCTAATTTCGTCACGGCGGGACAACACTTTATTGTTGATGTTTCCCGCAGGAGTTGGCGGCAAGTAGGAGCAGCATGAAAAGTGAATTAAGGAAGGTGAACAAAATAGAAGGAGCTGCCGTTTTCAGGGAAAAAATGGTTTTTCCGCTTCGCCGATTCTCAATGTTTGAACTTTGTTTTTTCGTTTACGAGCAAGTAAGTATAAGTAGGCTTTGGAAAAATAAGTTTTTTTTGTTAATCAGGAAGGCGAAAAGTGACTTATATGTAACGAGACATTGAATTTGTTCCGTACCATCTTTAATTCCTTACTATCCTTACTAATATTGTTAAGGTGAATGTTTGTACCTATGTATGGATGGATGTTTGTTACTCTTTCACGCTAATACTACTGAATTGATTTTAATGAAACTTTACAATAATATAGCTTATACATCAGAATAAGACAAGCTATAATTTATATCCATATTTTTATGTATATATGTCTTTCTGCCTGAATGTTACGTCTTCAGCCTATTCTACGCAGACGGGTAGTCGCGGGCAGCAGCTAGTACATTATATGTGAAAATTTCAACTGTATAACTATCACAGTTCATAAGATATATACTAATGACAGACAAACAGATAGACAGTAGAGTCCTACTAAAAGGGAGACCCTTTGAGTACGGAACCCTAAAAAGGTAAAACGAGAGTAGCAAATTGAAGTAATTAATATTTGTCTACTGTATTAACTATGTATGTTTATACATCAATTTTTATAAGGGTACCAGCTGACCCGGCAAACGTTGTTTTGCCGTAATTTTAAATTTGTCCAAAAAATTATGGTGAGCCACCCGTCAAGGGTGGCTCACCATATTTTTTTTTTAATTTATGGATATAAAAATAAGTTACTAACCTATTCTCATACCTACTGAATATACATATAAAATTTCATCAAAATCTGTCAAGCCGTTTCGGAGCAGTATTAACACTAAAACTGTGAGAAATTTATTTGTTAGATAAAATAATATTGATTAAAACATGTATAATTATAAATTATAGCCTGTCTTATTCTGATGTAAAAGCTATATTATTGTAAAGTTTCATTAAAATCCATTCAGTAGTATTTTCGTTAAAGAGTAACAAACATGCATCCATACATACAAAATTTCGCCTTTATAATATTAGGCTTTTAAATATTATTATATCGTTTAATATACTCACTTTAGTAAGTGAGGATATTAAACGACCTTAGAAAAAAAATTGCGTTTTTCAATATACAGAACGCTGGCGTTTAACACAAAGGCCTGAATATCCAAAGGCCTTGGCTTAAATTCGGAAATGCTTTATAAATTAATTATTCATGGGATAGATACCTGACTACCTCTGAGCTCTGAGCATAGGTTCATCGAGTGAGCTTTTATAGGATACTGCAATATGCTCACAGCTCTACGTAGGTAATCTAGGCCATTTTATGTGTACGCCGTAACACAACTTGATTTCCAAATGTTACTTCCGGCTAAAATATGGGCATTATCCACAAGTAAATAATGTTAATAAATTAATATTTCAGAACACATTTTTACACAACGTTGTCTAATCCCAGGTACGCGTTATCCAGACCTATCCCAAGATTTCTTTAACAAGCTATACATCATCTTATTAATTGTATGTGCGTTTTTTCGGTCTACATAAGTATGGCGACGTACGAGTATCTCATTTTAGCTGCCCAGCTTAAAAGTTGTCCAATGTCCAAAAAAGAAATTTTGATACCTTTAAAAACTCTTTGTAGATAAAAACCGCTCAGAGCCCGCTTAATGGCATGCCATCGAGCTCTTTCTCCGCGGCTATGACTCCGCCTATTTATGCCTCCCCTGGGGGTCCGAGTCTAAGCTGTGAAGTATGTAAAATGTAACTCTGTATCGCGTAATGGAATCTTCTACGTATGTAAGTAACTTTCATATAAAACTACGTGACTTGCGAACACCAATTAGTAGAATTAATAATTTACAATTATTTTGACAATGCAAAGCAAAAAAACAGCACAAGTCACCAATTTCGGTGGTCAATTTTTCTTTGTCAACCGACCTCAAAATAGTAGGGGCCTCTCAATTTATTGTATTTTTTTTTTATATTTGTTCCTTCAGAACTTTCAACGGAGTGAACCAAATTTAATAATGTAATAATTTTTTTTTCTTTGAAAGCTGGTGCATCCCATGTTGTTCCATATTAATTTCATTGGTATTGGACCTTGGGCTCCGGAGATGCTTAGGGAACACCCGAGAATCAATTATCAAATGAATAAACAACGAGATATTTGAAGTTGGTTTTGTTTAACGTACATAAAAAAATAACTTGTTTATTAATCATTGCCCTTATTATAGTATAAAATAGTCCGTTTTTAAGAGCGTTTTACAAACATAAATGTCTAATAATAACTTGAAAACCGCGTCATATTATATATTTAAAAGTAAGTAGTAATATATCGCCTAAATTCCAAGAATGATATTCTTCTAAAGATAGTGCTACTTTTGCAATAAATGCTTCTTTTTAAAAACCTTGGCTTCTAGAGCAAACATTTAATTTGTATATAATTTTCTATTTATGATTTCAAAAACATGGAGTGTTCTTTTCGTTCAAAGGAAGGGTTTTCAGGTCAATTAATTATCGTGTACCAATTTTGAAACCATTTAAAAAAAACACATTTCATTCCTATCAAAAGCTGATACAGAAGGGAATCAAAAAGATATTTCAATCATTTAAAAAAAAACTAAGTTTTCTGTTCTTCTTCCCATCAAGCATGTTTATAGAGAAGGGAATCAAAAAGTCTTGTTTTGAATTCTCTCAAATGTCCCCCGTTATCGGAAAAGTTGACGATTGGTACAAGTATGGTAGATGAAGATATTTTTATATATGCATAATTCTAATGTACGCGTGTTTGCCACTGAACTCCTCCTAAATGGCTGGACCGAATTGTGAATCTAAACCATTCTCGAATCGATATGAAGACACAAAAAATTTCATTAAAATCGGTTCAGCCGTTTAGGAGTGTGAGATACACATATAGGTAAAGAGTAAAGTAACAGCATATACATGTCCCACTGCTGGGCAAAGGCCTCCTCTATACAGAGGGTATCAGGGCATAGTCCACCTCGCGGCCCCACTGCGGATTGGCGGACTTCACATATTTTCGAAATATATTATTTTTCTAGTATTATTTCGAAAATATGCAGGTTTCCTCACGATGTTTTCCTTCACCGCGGAGCACGTATAAGTCAGCACTTAAATTTAAAAACTTCATTGGTGCCGGCACCGGAGACCAACTCAGGTTGCTCGAGTATATTGAATTAAAGGCGAGCGCCCGAACCCTGATTTATCACGGCTCTACACATACGTACAGAACATATATTATGTACATATAACGGTAGCATATTTTTCATGTGAGAAGGTGGCAAGCGGTTGTTGGTTCTCCTGATGTTAAGTGATAAAAGCCCCACATTGACATTTACTACACCCGTAGGGTTACAAATACGTTGCGACCTTTTAATAAAGTGGGCCCTCGGCTTCCACTTCACGCCAGTCTTCTGTGAGGTCGTGGCACTTACCCGGACGGACCTGCCCATTAGGCCCTGGCCCTCCCACTCATTTGTCATTCCAGACGAAACTTTATTATTTTAAATCCATCGCTTCATGCGAAAGTAACTCTGTCTGTCTGTCTCGCTTTTCACTGAACCAGTTTGGTACACAGATAGTGAGGAAGCTAGGTATTTTTATCTATGAAAAGATAAATTTACGGCTTCAAAGCGAGCGAAAAAATGTATATAAAAATGTCAAATCTTTTTTTATTCAGTTTTATAGTATTTGTTGTTAGAACGGCAACAGAAATAAAACATCTCTGAACACCTCCACTGTCCAACTATCACGGTTCATGAGACAGCCTGGTGAAAGACAGAAAGACAGCAGAGTGTTAGTAATAGGGTCCCGTTTTACGGTCCCCTTTGTGTACGGAACCATAAAAATGAACCTGCCATTTAGAATCCGACGGCCCCGCGCACTTGTTTCGTATTTATTCCTCATGCCTTCCGCAACACCACCAATACAATTTCTATTTAGTTCACACGTTTTCCTCTTCATAAAGCAATGAAATAGGATGTTATTGGAGGCATATTTTCGCCCACTCCCTGAAGAGGGCGAGAATGTTTCACCTAGTTATATATAGTTCGGGAACAAAACTTTCGGGCTTCATCTAATTTCACCTTCGCGAAACAAACACTTAACTGGTGATGAGTCCCTATGGTACTCTCTTACATTCTTACATCACCTTAATACTACAAACCGGGAAGTGGGCCAAAAGGGATTTGTCAGAATAGAGCGCAGAAAAAAGTTAAGTAGGAAAAAATAATATCAGCTCATTTTAACTCAGTACTAGGCAACGACAACCTACTAACGGTTACCCCTGGGCCCGAATTTCTTATTCTATTCACTGATTGTTGTCCATAAGTCGTCACGGTATCAAAATTTCAACATCACTTATGTAGTGTAGTATAAAAAAAAGTTTCCCTAAAGATCTTTAAAACTACGCAACGGATCTTGATGCGGTTTGTATTACTAGATAGAGTGATTCAAGAGGAATGTTTATATGTGTAATACACATATAAACCTTCTTGCACCCGTGCGAAGCCGGAGCGGGTTCCTAGTATTGTATATACCAACGACGTAATTAGTATTTAAATTACCGTACAGATTTATCGTGTTTTTCCCGTAACACGTTCATTTGTTACACAATTCCAGTTTTATTTTAAACTAGCTTCTGCCCGCAACTACGTCTGCGTGGAATAGGCTGAAGGCGTAAAATTCAGACAGAAATACAGATATACATAACATATGCACATAAATTATAGCCTATGCCTTATTTTAATGTATAAGCTATAGCATTGTAGAGTTTCATTAAAATCCATTCACTAATATTTCCGTGAAAGAGTAACAAACATCCATCATTTTATACTTTAACTTCCGACTTATCACATGCACAGCGGTGAAAGAAAACAATGTGAACAGCGGCGAAAAAAAAATTGTGAGCAAACATGCATTTTTTCGAAATAACAACATAAAAATCGTTAAAAACCAAACCTTTTGTTAAATTTTAATTCCACAAAATGCTTCACATGTTGTCCCTACCTCACCTAAGCAGGATAACTGCAAGGAATTTTTTTTTATGTGAAAAGTTGCCAAACGAGCAGACGGTTCACCTGATGGTAAATGAATACCGCCGCCCATGGACATCTGCTACACCCGAGGGTTACAGATGCTTTGACAACCTTTTGAACATTGGACTCCGGCTACCTCACTCACCAGACGAAACGCGAAAGTATTTGTCATACTTCCACTTTACGCTGCCTTTAACGGCCGAGAGGCTGCTGCGTGGCCCTACCACCGTTAAAATATTAGATTTTTAATGTTAGATTTAGTGAAAACATCCATACTCGACATCTCTATCCTCAATGTTTGAAATCGCGATAGGCCTGGTAATGACGATGTAACTAAACTGTCGATATAAAGGCCGTATAAAGTTCAAAATGAGAAAATAATAGTCCCGCATGAGAATGGATAGTACGAGAGCGGTCACCATAAATTTTAATGGCAGCGATCCCATCTTTTTACGTTAGCCTTAAAAGTGATCATTTGAAGGGACGAGCCGGCCAATTGACTCACTGAAAAAGTAAAAGTTCAACCACGAGGGATACGTAAAGAATATTAAACTTAAATATAATAATCATTCTTAAATAAATAAAACAAGAAACTTAATAAATGTTACCCGAACGCAATTTAACTAGGCAATCTATTTGCAATTATATCAATGTGAATATTATCTATCAATTATTTCTTATCAATAGGAAATAACAGATCAGGGTACCTATGTATTTCTTAAGAAATATAGTGATAAATAAAGTATATAGTGATAAATAAAGTTTAATTTTAACACTTTATCTTAAACTTTATGTCAAGAGAGTCATATTATTTACATTTACGATGTGAACATGAGAGCTAACTTAAATCTGACAATTTGTAAAGTAACTGTATTGCGATTGAATTGAATACAATTGGCAATGCTTTTAATTTTGCAGCATTACTCAATGCAGAAGATATTATAGTATTAAATGTTTCCATTCACATCGATAAACTGATACCATGATATTTTGCTCAAGCCGTTTTGTTATATGAGTAAACATTTTGTTCATAACCATTAAACATATTTTCTTTATTGTCTGTTATAGTTTTACCATAGAACGTAAAATGATTGAGAGAATTTGAAACATATCTATATATTGATATTATTAAACGGTTTTATTTAGCTCGCCCGTACGGATATTGTTTATTTATTTGGATCAAAATTAGAAATTGAAATTTAAGCACCTTCCCGTTGTCAGATTGATCTGAAATTGGGTACACACATTTAATTTAGATGACAATACAATATTGCAATTTTCAGTGCACATAAAATAAAACCGTGTAACTTAAAAGTTTTTAAACGGTTTTATTATTGCTTTATATTTCTAGAAAGGTTCCAACAGTAAAGTTCTCATCGCATGTTATTGGCGCTAATCAATGTTGCTTCCGTTTAGTAAAATAGACGATGATATCAGCGTAACTAGCGAGAACATGCATTCTCAACAAGAAACAGTCACTCGAGAAGTTCTTCCCCAACGGTTATTAGTTTTACGAGCTATATGGTCATCCCATCGCAACTTCACTAACTTTCTAAGCTATTTCTGTTACCTTTGTTCTTTCACTTAAGTATAAGTCTCTCTTCTTGCTCGGTTCCTCAATGCTGAGGATCGTGACCACATGATGTTCTCCTCCACTGTGTGCGGCCGTAGGCGGTGTGAACCGCGCGTTGCATGCTGCCGCCCACCGCGTTCTTCACTACATCAGCCCATCTTGTCGGTGCCCTGCCTTGAGCACGTCTGCCGTTCATCTGGCCAGTAATTGTAAATCTGCCTTTCTAGACTGTGCCTTGAAGATCGCATAATGTGTCCAAAAAAGCAGAGGGCCCGTTCACGGCAAATTGAAGAAAGCCGCTTCGTGATGTTGAGGTCTTTTAGTATTGAGTCGTTGGTTCCAAGCGCACTTTAGTTGCACGTCGAATACCACGGTTCTTCCATATCTTTTCGAGTCTAGTCATAGCACTCTTGGCCATAACGGCTCTACGACGAATTTCATCAGTGCACCTGCCATCGTTGGATACCAGCGAAACTACTGCACCATTTTTCTCAAGAAAACCGCGAGTATAAGTACACACATTAAAAAATAAGTATTTGTGCAAATCATGAAGTTGATGAGTTTCTTGTGATAAGAACTTAAGATAAGACTGGGGACTTCTTAAGTAAAAACGCTTTTGTTTATTATCTGACGAACCTACGCTACCTTATTACGCTTGTGATAAAAGGATAAAAAAGGTTAAACGCGAACAAAAAGAGGTTGATATTTATTATCTGTGTTTATCCCAAGAACGCGAGCGCTCATTTCTTGTTTGAAATCCTTTCTTATAGAACTGCTTTGAATAAACGGTAAGTAAATATGAAAATATTCGGGTAATGATCATCTAGCACACTATTTTTAGTTATTCATTTGTTTTCTCGTCTGGTTTTGTTTATTAATAAAAAAAACATAAATATACAAAATAAATATTATGAATAAAAATAAACATACACATTCAATTGTACTTCTGCATTTGAGCTTGGACCGATCCGTCCCGGCGTCCCAGTCGCCTCAGATGTTTGGAGAGGCTGACTGGGATTAACCCATTGGCAGAAACGACTATCGGGATAATTTCGGTCGGCACACCACCCCATGTCGGTCACCTCGTGAGCCAGAGCCAGATTCTTTGTCTTCTTATCTGTTTCGACTTTGACGAGGTTTTTGCCATATGGAATGGTAATGCGACCAAAAATATCCGCAACTGTGCCAGGTCCATCACCACGATATCAGTGTCCGTGATGTTGTCCCAATTGAGCCTGACGCGTCATTTTCGAGCACGGCCTCCGGGGAATACTTATAGTACGGCAGTTTCCGTTCCACGAGGCCGTATTTCAGAGCGAGCTCTGTAGGATTCTGGCTACTAGGTTGTGTCTATGCAGATACTCAGAGTTAGAAAGCATGAAACAACCGGAGATAACATTTCGAAACGACTCTCCGGGATGGCTTGTCGCTCGACAGATGTCGACAGATTATTTATTATTATTACCGATTTAGTTATTTAATTATTTTTTTTTCAAGGAAATGAAATGCTACGTAACAAACGTACGCAATGTTAGCGTTTTATTAGTGATTAACATAGTGTTAGTACCGAGGAACAACATATCGACCAAAAGTGTTTCAAGTTCTGTAACTTGAAACACTTTTGGTCGATTTGGTCTGTACCTAATAGTGATTTTTATAACACAATTAAAATATTATATATTCTTACATAGTTATAAGATTATTATAATACACTAGCGGACCGAAGAGATGTTGTACACACGTCTTAAATTCGAAAATTTCAAACTTTTTTGAATGACTTTGTAAATCTAAACCATTCTTGAATCCAATTGAACACACACAAAAAATTTCATTAAAATTGTTTCAGCCGTTTAAAATATAAAGATTAATAATATTTAATTTACCAAATAGATTATAATTATATCAGCTTTGAAAAAGTTATGCACCTTTTCCATACACAGAACGTTGGCTGAATATCCATGGGCCGTGGCCTAATTTTGATACTACATTACAAATTAACAATTCATAAGATAAACACCTGCCAACCTTTGAGCCAAGCTCATTGGTTGATCGAGTGAGCTTTTATAGGATAACCCATTAAGCTGACAGGTTTTGGGAGGTAATTTTGTCCGTTTCATTTGTTCGCCGTAGCACAACTCGCTTTCCAAATGTAAATTCGAGCGAAAGTGTGGAGCGTAAGCTATTACCATTAAAACTTCCCTAAGAATTAACTAGCGTTGATAGCAACTCGCATGGGCAGCGTTCGGAAAACTTCGCCATATCTTCTCGTCCAGTGTCTTTAAATTTTTGAAGATGAAAGTACTATTAATGTATGTTGCCAGTTATGACCCGATAATTATGAAGTATTAACGATTTGACTTAAGTAATTTTTAAGTTTTAGGAACGGTCTCACTCGTACAGTATGTGCAGTACTTAGAAATCAATTAACACGCAAATATTACATCATCATCATCATCATTTCAGCCTGCTTGAGTCCACTGCTGAACATAGGCCTCCCCCATAGACTGCCACGAAGTACGATCTTGAGCCACCTGCATCCATAGACTTCCCGCAACCTATCCAACTGCAGAAGGGTGTAAGACAGGGTGATGACATATCCCCAAAACTCTTCACCGCTGCCTTGGAAGATGTTTTCAAGCTTCTGGACTAGAAACGACGGGGTATTATATTATTATATTATTAACATCAATGGCGAACACATCACCCACCTTCGATTTGCCGATATAGTCATTATCGCAGAATCGCTGGAGGACCTTGGTACTTTGCTCAATGACCTCAACAGTGTCTCCCAACGGCAAATCTTCTCGTCGAATATACCTCAATGTTTGAAGACTAAAGTCTTCAATCAATGTGTGTTTTCAGTGATGACCTACGGAACCAAGACGTGATCCCTCACTGCGGGCCGTATGAGGAAGCTCAAAGTCGCTCAGCGAGCTATGGAGCAGGCTATTCTCGGTATTTCTCTGCGTGATAGAGTTTGTAACGATGACATCCACATTAGAACAAATGTAACCGACATAGCTCAGAGGATTAGCAAGCTGAAGTGGCGATGAGCCGGCCATATAGCTCGTAGAACTGATAATCGTTGGGCAAGAAAGGTTCTTGAGTGACAGCCTCGTACTGGCCATCGTAGTGTAGGACGACTCCCCACTAGATGGAGTGACGACCTGTGCAAAATATTACATACCGTACATATTTTTATTTAAATTAAATGGGAATGGGGATCAGTTTTAGTTGGACACATATATTATGTTCAAACAAAAGCATTTACAGATTTTACATTTCATTTTCAATTTAAATTCCTGACACAGCAAAATAGTTCTATTTAACCATGTTTATAATTGGCGCAAGTAAAATAACATAGGATTTCTAAAGATTTTCTTTTTATTTTAATTTGTAATTTTAGAAAGCAATGCCCTTACTGTAGGATTACAGTATTGTAAGGACGTTTTTATTATTTTTTTTAATTTTGAACTGGCCAGCACTTGACTGCCATCCCACCTGATGGTAAATGGCGATGCAACCTTTGATAGTAAGCACGCTAGCTCAGTAAAAAAACCTATT